>JARQAB010000018.1:668339-690839 GCA_036172955.1 Meloidogyne arenaria
AGTTAAACGCTAACTTCTAGACCTTTTGTACTTTAATATATCCGAATTAAAAATATATGTCCTAGTTAAACGCTAACTTCTAGACCTTTTGTACTTTAATATATCCGAATTAAAAATATATGTCCTAGTTAAACGCTAACTTCTAGACCTTTTGTACTTTATATATCCGAATTAAAAATATATGTCCTAGTTAAACGCTAACTTCTAGACCTTTTGTACTTTAATATATCCGAATTAAAAATATATGTCCTAGTTAAACGCTAACTTCTAGACCTTTTGTACTTTAATATATCCGAATTAAAAATATATGTCCTAGTTAAACGCTAACTTCTAGACCTTTTGTACTTTAATATATCCGAATTAAAAATATATGTCCTAGTTAAACGCTAACTTCTAGACCTTTTGTACTTTAATATATCCGAATAAAAATATATGTCCTAGTTAAACGCTAACTTCTAGACCTTTTGTACTTTAATATATCCGAATTAAAAAATATGTCCTAGTTAAACGCTAACTTCTAGACCTTTTGTACTTTAATATATCCGAATTAAAAATATATGTCCTAGTTAAACGCTAACTTCTAGACCTTTTGTACTTTAATATATCCGAATTAAAATATATGTCCTAGTTAAACGCTAACTTCTAGACCTTTTGTACTTTAATATATCCGAATTAAAAATATATGTCCTAGTTAAACGCTAACTTCTAGACCTTTGTACTTTAATATATCCGAAATAAAAATATATGTCCTAGTTAAACGCTAACTTCTAGACCTTTTGTACGTTAATATATCCGAATTAAAATATATGTCCTAGTTAAACGCTAACTTCTAGACCTTTTGTACTTTAATATATCCGAATTAAAAATATATGTCCTAGTTAAACGCTAACTTCTAGACCTTTTGTACTTTAATATATCCGAATTAAAAATATATGTCCTAGTTAAACGCTAACTTCTAGACCTTTTGTACTTTAATATATCCGAATTAAAAATATATGTCCTAGTTAAACGCTAACTTCTAGACCTTTTGTACTTTAATATATCCGAATTAAAAATATATGTCCTAGTTAAACGCTAACTTCTAGACCTTTTGTACTTTAATATATCCGAATTAAAAATATATGTCCTAGTTAAACGCTAACTTCTAGACCTTTTGTACTTTAATATATCCGAATTAAAAATATATGTCCTAGTTAAACGCTAACTTCTAGACCTTTGTACTTTAATATATCCGAAATAAAAATATATGTCCTAGTTAAACGCTAACTTCTAGACCTTTTGTACGTTAATATATCCGAATTAAAATATATGTCCTAGTTAAACGCTAACTTCTAGACCTTTTGTACTTTAATATATCCGAATTAAAAATATATGTCCTAGTTAAACGCTAACTTCTAGACCTTTTGTACTTTAATATATCCGAATTAAAATATATGTCCTAGTTAAACGCTAACTTCTAGACCTTTTGTACTTTAATATATCCGAATTAAAAATATATGTCCTAGTTAAACGCTAACTTCTAGACCTTTTGTACTTTAATATATCCGAATTAAAAATATATGTCCTAGTTAAACGCTAACTTCTAGACCTTTTGTACTTTAATATATCCGAATTAAAAATATATGTCCTAGTTAAACGCTAACTTCTAGACCTTTTGTACTTTAATATATCCGAATTAAAAATATATGTCCTAGTTAAACGCTAACTTCTAGACCTTTTGTACTTTAATATATCCGAATTAAAAATATATGTCCTAGTTAAACGCTAACTTCTAGACCTTTTGTACTTTAATATATCCGAATTAAAAATATATGTCCTAGTTAAACGCTAACTTCTAGACCTTTTGTACTTTAATATATCCGAATTAAAAATATATGTCCTAGTTAAACGCTAACTTCTAGACCTTTTGTACTTTAATATATCCGAATTAAAAATATATGTCCTAGTTAAACGCTAACTTCTAGACCTTTTGTACTTTAATATATCCGAATTAAAAATATATGTCCTAGTTAAACGCTAACTTCTAGACCTTTTGTACTTTAATATATCCGAATTAAAAATATATGTCCTAGTTAAACGCTAACTTCTAGACCTTTTGTACTTTAATATATCCGAATTAAAAATATATGTCCTAGTTAAACGCTAACTTCTAGACCTTTTGTACTTTAATATATCCGAATTAAAAATTTTTTCTATGTCCTAGTTAAACGCTAACTTCTAGACCTTTTGTACTTTAATATATCCGAATTAAAAATATATGTCCTAGTTAAACGCTAACTTCTAGACCTTTTGTACTTTAATATATCCGAATTAAAAATATATGTCCTAGTTAAACGCTAACTTCTAGACATTTTGTACTTTAATATATCCGAATTAAAAATATATGTCCTAGTTAAACGCTAACTTCTAGACCTTTTGTACTTTAATATATCCGAATTAAAAATATATGTCCTAGTTAAACGCTAACTTCTAGACCTTTTGTACTTTAATATATCCGAATTAAAAATATATGTCCTAGTTAAACGCTAACTTCTAGACCTTTTGTACTTTAATATATCCGAATTAAAAATATATGTCCTAGTTAAACGCTAACTTCTAGACATTTTGTACTTTAATATATCCGAATTAAAAATATATGTCCTAGTTAAACGCTAACTTCTAGACCTTTTGTACTTTAATATATCCGAATTAAAAATATATGTCCTAGTTAAACGCTAACTTCTAGACCTTTTGTACTTTAATATATCCGAATTAAAAATATATGTCCTAGTTAAACGCTAACTTCTAGACCTTTTGTACTTTAATATATCCGAATTAAAAATATATGTCCTAGTTAAACGCTAACTTCTAGACCTTTTGTACTTTAATATATCCGAATTAAAAATATATGTCCTAGTTAAACGCTAACTTCTAGACCTTTTGTACTTTAATATATCCAAATTAAAAATATATGTCCTAGTTAAACGCTAACTTCTAGACCTTTTGTACTTTAATATATCCGAATTAAAAATATATGTCCTAGTTAAATGCTAACTTCTAGACATTTTGTACTTTAATATATCCGAATTAAAAATATATGTCCTAGTTAAACGCTAACTTCTAGACCTTTTCTACTTTAATATATCCGAATTAAAAATATATGTCCTAGTTAAACGCTAACTTCTAGACCTTTTGTACTTTAATATATCCGAATTAAAAATATATGTCCTAGTTAAACGCTAACTTCTAGACCTTTTGTACTTTAATATATCCGAATTAAAAATATATGTCCTAGTTAAACGCTAACTTCTAGACCTTTTGTACTTTAATATATCCGAATTAAAAATATATGTCCTAGTTAAACGCTAACTTCTAGACCTTTTGTACTTTAATATATCCGAATTAAAAATATATGTCCTAGTTAAACGCTAACTTCTAGACCTTTTGTACTTTAATATATCCGAATTAAAAATATATGTCCTAGTTAAACGCTAACTTCTAGACCTTTTGTACTTTAATATATCCGAATTAAAAATATATGTCCTAGTTAAACGCTAACTTCTAGACCTTTTGTACTTTAATATTCCGAATTAAAAATATATGTCCTAGTTAAACGCTAACTTCTAGACCTTTTGTACTTTAATATATCCGAATTAAAAATATATGTCCTAGTTAAACGCTAACTTCTAGACCTTTTGTACTTTAATATATCCGAATTAAAAATATATGTCCTAGTTAAACGCTAACTTCTAGACCTTTTGTACTTTAATATATCCGAATTAAAAATATATGTCCTAGTTAAACGCTAACTTCTAGACCTTTTGTACTTTAATATATCCGAATTAAAAATATATGTCCTAGTTAAACGCTAACTTCTAGACCTTTTGTACTTTAATATATCCGAATTAAAAATATATGTCCTAGTTAAACGCTAACTTCTAGACCTTTTGTACTTTAATATATCCGAATTAAAAATATATGTCCTAGTTAAACGCTAACTTCTAGACCTTTTGTACTTTAATATATCCGAATTAAAAATATATGTCCTAGTTAAACGCTAACTTCTAGACCTTTTGTACTTTAATATATCCGAATTAAAAATATATGTCCTAGTTAAACGCTAACTTCTAGACCTTTTGTACTTTAATATATCCGAATTAAAAATATATGTCCTAGTTAAACGCTAACTTCTAGACCTTTTGTACTTTAATATATCCAAATTAAAAATATATGTCCTAGTTAAACGCTAACTTCTAGACCTTTTGTACTTTAATATATCCGAATTAAAAATATATGTCCTAGTTAAACGCTAACTTCTAGACCTTTTGTACTTTAATATTCCGAATTAAAAATATATGTCCTAGTTAAACGCTAACTTCTAGACCTTTTGTACTTTAATATATCCGAATTAAAAATATATGTCCTAGTTAAACGCTAACTTCTAGACCTTTTGTACTTTAATATATCCGAATTAAAAATATATGTCCTAGTTAAACGCTAACTTCTAGACCTTTTGTACTTTAATATATCCGAATTAAAAATATATGTCCTAGTTAAACGCTAACTTCTAGACCTTTTGTACTTTAATATATCCGAATTAAAAATATATGTCCTAGTTAAACGCTAACTTCTAGACCTTTTGTACTTTAATATATCCGAATTAAAAATATATGTCCTAGTTAAACGCTAACTTCTAGACCTTTTGTACTATAATATATCCGAATTAAAAATATATGTCCTAGTTAAACGCTAACTTCTAGACCTTTTGTACTTTAATATATCCGAATTAAAAATATATGTCCTAGTTAAACGCTAACTTCTAGACCTTTTGTACTTTAATATATCCGAATTAAAAATATATGTCCTAGTTAAACGCTAACTTCTAGACCTTTTGTACTTTAATATATCCGAATTAAAAATATATGTCCTAGTTAAACGCTAACTTCTAGACCTTTTGTACTTTAATATATCCGAATTAAAAATATATGTCCTAGTTAAACGCTAACTTCTAGACCTTTTGTACTTTAATATATCCGAATTAAAAATATATGTCCTAGTTAAACGCTAACTTCTAGACCTTTTGTACTTTAATATATCCGAATTAAAAATATATGTCCTAGTTAAACGCTAACTTCTAGACCTTTTGTACTTTAATATATCCGAATTAAAAATATATGTCCTAGTTAAACGCTAACTTCTAGACCTTTTGTACTTTAATATATCCGAATTAAAAATATATGTCCTAGTTAAACGCTAACTTCTAGACCTTTTGTACTTTAATATATCCGAATTAAAAATATATGTCCTAGTTAAACGCTAACTTCTAGACCTTTTGTACTTTAATATATCCGAATTAAAAATATATGTCCTAGTTAAACGCTAACTTCTAGACCTTTTGTACTTTAATATATCCGAATTAAAAATATATGTCCTAGTTAAACGCTAACTTCTAGACCTTTTGTACTTTAATATATCCGAATTAAAAATATATGTCCTAGTTAAACGCTAACTTCTAGACCTTTTGTACTTTAATATATCCGAATTAAAAATATATGTCCTAGTTAAACGCTAACTTCTAGACCTTTTGTACTTTAATATATCCGAATTAAAAATATATGTCCTAGTTAAACGCTAACTTCTAGACCTTTTGTACTTTAATATATCCGAATTAAAAATATATGTCCTAGTTAAACGCTAACTTCTAGACCTTTTGTACTTTAATATATCCGAATTAAAAATATATGTCCTAGTTAAACGCTAACTTCTAGACCTTTTGTACTTTAATATATCCGAATTAAAAATATATGTCCTAGTTAAACGCTAACTTCTAGACCTTTTGTACTTTAATATATCCGAATTAAAAATCTAAATTTCATTTCCCAATCATGGATTCGAACCAAGCCCCACAAAATATTAAGGTGAGAGAAGCCTGACTACTAAACCACTTAACCACCGATCACCAAAAGAAATTTTGAAGAAAATATAAATATTTCTTTCATTTTTCCGGCTTAGTGACAGAAGACCCAAGGACAGAAGACCCACAGATAGAAGACCCACAGAAAAAGACCCACAAGGGAAAATTTTTTATTAAAACTTAGAAGAGCAAGATTGGACAAAGTTACGATACAAAAATCAAACAACGTAAACCTATGGAAGGTCTGCGAGACGCTTGTGCAAAACCCCGCGCTTCGCGCGGGGTTTTGCGACACGCGTCTCGCAGGGAGTCAACGGTCGTTCGGTTCTGGGCTCGTAACATAGACCTATCCTAATATCGCTGCAGTGGGCATGCCTGGCATCCCCCTCAGCAGTAAAACTTCCACGGAGACCATAGGTAGGGAGCTAATATTAAAGGACAATAGAATAAAGATAAGAAAAATAGTTTTGTGTCTTTTGTCTGTGGGTCTTCTGTCTGTGGGTCTTCTGTCCTTGTGTCTTCTGTCTGTGGGTCTTCTGCGTCGACACACCTTTTTTTTTGAAAATTTAATGGCAAAGTACAATAGGGTTTTTTTTTAATAATATTTTTTCGTAATTTTTATTTTTATTTTCGTAATTTTTTCCGATATTTTCGTAATCGTAATTAATTCGTAACGTCGTAATTCGTAATCACGACGCAACTCTGCCGCGCACTCGTTAGGCTTTTATTTAAGTCAATTAATTTTATATTTTTATTCATTAATTGGCTAATAAATTATTGGTTCTACTTGACTTTATGAGTCCAATCAAACTTTATGAGTCCATTCAAAAAATAATAGGATTTTCCTTTGTGTTGCAAAGTAGGGATATGGTTTCAAAACATTTCTTCATATTCGGGCTTACGCCTACTGGGTCTGGGGCCGTTTCTTATCCTATTCCTCGAAATTTTTGAAAGTTAAGACCGTTTTTCTAAAAGGCATATGAGAAAATTTGGGAAGCTTATAGAGGATTCGGAACTCATATTCTCTCAGGGGACACATATTCTATTTTTAGGGCATATATTCTTTGAAGGGACGCTTATACTTTGATAGGACGCATAAAGGTTCATGGGACGCATAAAAGTTCATGGGACGTATAGAAGTTCATGGGACGCATAAAAGTTCATGGGACGCATAAAAGTTCATGGGACGCATAGAAGTTCATGGGACGCGTAAAAGTTTATGGGACGCATAGAAGTTTATGGGACGTAGAGCCAACAATTTACATATTAAATATCTCTTGATAAATAATAAAATTTTTTTTTGTAAATTTTCTAGTTAACAACTTTAATCATTCAAAATGTCAAATTCATTTAACCTTTTCCTCATTTTAACATTTATTCAAATTTTCACTTCATTTTCAAGCGGAGGTGCATCTTCAAGTTCTGGAAATGTGCCTAAGCGACGAAAGCTTCTTTTAGAATTGATTAAAGAATGTAGTTCGGAAAAACTTGCTAAGGAGTACATTGAATACGAGGAGTGTTTAAATATGGTGAATAATGCTAGTACTCCAGAACATTTTTCTAACATTCTTGGAAAGGTTTAGTTGATTTGTCATTTTATAGTATACATAGGCGTTACAAGACTAAAGGTACTGTATTTCCTATATTAGAGCTTCACCCTCTATCTGTTAGAGCCCAACCTGAAATAGACCCACACCTTGGAGGATGGTTGAAAAATAGAGCCCCTTGGGGCTCTAATATAGATGGGGCTCTAATAGCCCATGGGGCTCTAATATAGAGCCCCATGGGGCTCTAATATCTGATCTCAGCATTTTTCATGAAGATGAAAATTAGTCGAGATAATCCGGATCTATCGGATATACCAAATCCCATAATTTCGGAAAAATTTTTTGGAAAAAAAATTTCTCGGCCAATTTTTATTTTCATGAAAAATGCAGAAATATGTCAACTGAGATACAGATAGAGCTTTCGATTGATATATAGAACGTATTTTTTGAATGAAAAATTAAGAATTAAAAAAAAATTTCTAGTGCTTCCATACTTTTTTCCACCACTGTATAAAAATATAAATGTGCCTAAGCGATTAATTTTTAATTAATTTTTAATTAAGACAAAATAACGTATTCATTTAAATTGCTTATTTTAGTATCATATGATCCTAAAAACGGTAAAACATTTGCAAGAAAATCAACTAAAAAAGGAACTAAATAAAATCGTTTATGCCAAAGAACCTATTGTTGAAATCGGAAAATTTAGTGAAAATGAAATTGATAGAATTGAACGTAAAGTCAGATTAGATTGCTTTGTTAGTTCAATAATTTTTCTTTTGCCAAAATTATGTTATTAATATGAAATGCTTGAAAATTGGAACTTTTCTTTAGCTATTTTAAATTTATTAAGTAAATACTAGGGTTTTTGGCACTACTTAAAATGAGGGTTCACTACCAGTAACAAAACCGGTATCCCCGGTTTTAGGGTATCCGGTTTTCGGTTTTTAGTTTTAGAAAATACCGGTTTTATTTTAGGGGGATTTTTAATAAAATCACTCATTTTTAGAAGTTTTCGGTTTTTGAAATTTTGTAAAAACGTTTAACTTTGGCAAAAAATATCAAAATTTTTGAAAAACCTATAATAAATACCTATTTGTTTTCATGACCAATTACATATGTAACTGCTGTCTTGAGTCTGCTGTTTCGACACCTGGACTTTTTGGTATTGTTCTTATTCCATCGTAGTTGGTGGGGGGGGGGGTGGTTCAGGGTTTCGGGTTTTAACCCTTAAATCCTGCACTGTACAGTTTAAAGAAATCAAACCAGATTTTTTTCTTTCAACCGAACCAGGCAGTTTAAAATTTCTAAACTAATAATTGTTAAATTATTCATTTAACTTCTAATCTCATTCAAGGACAAAATGGAAGAGATCGTATATAACAAAGCTATAAATAAAGGGCAAACAGAATGTATAATATGTAAGGAAACATTTATAGAAGATGAAGAAAATATTCATATTACCGAATGTGGACATTACTTCCATTGGGATTGTATTAAGGAATGGCGAAAAAAAAAGAATTTGTGTCCATTGTGTCTTAGGGAACTGAAAACATTTTGGCCTAAAGAAGTTGAAAAATTAAATAAGAAAATGAAAAATAGTGGCTTGGTTAAGGTCGGTATTGAAGAAATGTTTAAATTAAAGTAAACTAAGTTCTTTCCGATTATTGTGACAAAAGTCTGCAAATTTAATATTATAGTCTAGGATAGCTTTCCTGCTGATTTTTCTCTTTTATTTCCCTTTCGAATAAATTATAAAAATTCAAGTATTGTTGAATTAAAAACAGTATAATTTGTAAAAGGGAATCTGACTTCCCGATGCCTAGAAATTAATGTTATAATTGATATGCTACAGGGAAATATAGAGAAATTGAAGAAGGAAGATTTGACCATTCTGCACAAAAATCAGTCCGTAAAAAAGTCCGGAAAAAAGGGGTAAGGATAACAGAAAAGTACCTATCAAAAATATTTAATTATAAAAGCTCATAATTATTAGTATCGGAAGGGCATGAGGACATGTAACGTTAGAAAGTTTTTCTATAGAAAAAAGTAAAATATATAGAAAAATCTTCAGGTGGTCTAATCAGCAGGTAAATAAATGATAGTTGAATGAAGAACTTAAAGGAAAAGTTGCAAGTGTCCAGGAGACTAAAAAATTGCGGAATGGTTAAAAGGCTAAAAATAAAGTAAGAGCGAGGTAAGAGTTTAATTTCGGGCAGGCTTCGATCCTGCGACCTCCTGGCAGTTAAATATTGCTAGGCGCTTTCGCTCACTACGTACATGTGCTCTACCAAATGAGCTACCTGAACTCTGCTTTCACCTTCTTTTTTAATAGATCTTAAACCCCCGCCCGGTGAGCGTTTTAAATGCTAGCCAGCTGGATCTTTATCATCCTTATAATATGAAAATGTCATTTTATTAGAGATATAGTTTGATTTCTTAAAATGCATAAGATGCAGGTTGGATGTTTCAATTAACCTAAAACATGCTTCAAATTAGTTTAAACTTGCTTCTGATTTTTTAAGAATGTTTCTGAGTCCTAAATTACTTGCTTAACATTTCCGAAATCTATTTCAAGTAAAACCTATCAGAAAGTGAAAGCAGCGACCTGTAGCTTAGTCGGCAGAGCACACATCATCTGTACACTTTTTAACCGAATGAGCCTAGAAATTAATTTCTAAGTTATTGGAGAATTAATGCGTGCTTAGGGGTTAAATTTACTTTTCACTTTTATTACATGTTTCACTTTTCAAAAAAAAAATTTTCTTATTCTAGATGATGGAAATAATTGCTTGTTTACGCAATGGTGTTAGACGTGAAATTGTCGAAAAAATGTTGGAAATTAATTTTTTACCAAAAGAATTTAGACATCCTATGGGTACTTTTACTAATTTTGTTTCTACTGAGATGAAAGAGAATTATTTATTATTGACTTTTTATAGACAAAGAGGAAAAAAAGAGATTTTTATTTTCATATATTTTCAAAAAATGTTTTTTTAATTTTATTTAAGTTTGATAATTAAATCTATAAACTTTCCAAAATTGATACAACTATGCGTTTATGTCACAGAATAAAAATTAATTTTTGAAAATATTTTTCAGTGTTTTTAGCAATTTTCAGAGACCAGATTTAGATTTTTCTTGTACCTACAGGGGCGAAGGGAGAGAGTAGTCCCGATTGTCAAACGAAAAAATGCCAGTTAATATAGTGTATGACTCGAAGAGCTTGGAAAATAGACCTGAATTCATGGAAAATAGACCTGAATGGACCTACCAAAATATATGAACCACAAAAGAAAAAATAAGAATCGACGGGGTAAAATAAGAATAGAAAATAAGAATAGATTTTCTAATTTTAAAAAAATTAAAAATTAAATTATTAGTAATTTATTTTTAACTAATAATTTTAATTAAGTAATTTAATTTTAATTCTTAAAATAAAAAAAAAATTAAAATTTTTAATTTTCTAACTAGGGTTGTCGGTTAGGATTGTCGGTTAAACCGAAGATTTTCGGTTCGGTTTATCGGTTCGGTTTCGGTTAACCGATGAATCTGGTAAAACCGACAAGCCTATTTCTAACACAAAATTTAAACTTTAGTAAATATTAATTAATATTTATTTATTCTTACTAATGTTTTTAATGCTTATTTATGTGATTAGTTTTTTTTGTGTGTTTCTTTGTGTTTGTGTATCTTTCTAATTAACCAACTGTTATTTGAGACAGGTTTTTCTAAATATAAAATTAATTTTAAATTTAAATTATGTCTAAAAATTATAGCAAAAGATAGTTTTATTAATTAATTAAAATTGAGGACATTACAAAGACATGAATATTTTTGGACAGTTCAGCTGAGTCCCGTCTCAACTGAGTCCTGGCCCTATAGCCAGCACCTCTATAGCTCAAGTCGGGTTGATAATTTTTAATGATAACATTTGATAGAGCATTAGATTGACTACATGATACCAAAAAATCAAAATTTTCGACCGATTTGTAAAAAAGTTATGATCTAAAAACTAACTATTTCAAAAAAATCTGATTTTTCGGCACTTTATCGATCATAACTTTTTTACCAGCCTGTCAGAAATTTTGATTTTTTGGTATATTGTAGCCTATTTAATGCCCTAACGAATGGTATCATGATCAAAAAAGATTGACCATCACTTCAAAAGTTATAGGGTCCGGGACTCAGTTGAGTCGGGACTCAACTGAGTTGTACCGGAGTATATTTATTTAATCATTTTTAGTCATAAATTTGATTTTAATTTAAAAAGGTTTTTAATATTGCCAATTTTTTCTAAATTTATATTTAATCAAAAATGAATGAAATTTTAAGCGACATTAATTAAAAAAACAAGCAATTTATTCTTCGCCTTAATGACCTTTTACCTTTAAAATATTATTATTAATTTTTCAAATTTAATTTTCATAGAGACTTAAAATTACTACAACACCACATTCTAATTGTTATACTTAACAAAAATTTTTTTAATTTTTAGCTGATGCTGCCAGATGTCCCGGTGGTTATAACACGGGGAAAGGTTTGATAACTTTACTAATCCATTAAAAAATTAAATGGATTATTTTAATTCTAAAAAAATTTTGATAATTTTTGTTTTCAGCCTGTAGAGGACTTGGTGGTAACAATCCGCCAGAGTGTAGAGACTATATTGGACCTGACAGAGTTGGTGGGAGATTTGTAAAATACACAAGATGTAAACATATTAGACCTTTTGTACCTAGACCTTTTGTACTTTAATATATCCGAATTAAAAATATATGTCCTAGTTAAACGCTAACTTCTAGACCTTTTGTACTTTAATATATCCGAATTAAAAATATATGTCCTAGTTAAACGCTAACTTCTAGACCTTTTGTACTTTAATATATCCGAATTAAAAATATATGTCCTAGTTAAACGCTAACTTCTAGACCTTTTGTACTTTAATATATCCGAATTAAAAATATATGTCCTAGTTAAACGCTAACTTCTAGACCTTTTGTACTTTAATATATCCGAATTAAAAATATATGTCCTAGTTAAACGCTAACTTCTAGACCTTTTGTACTTTAATATATCCGAATTAAAAATATATGTCCTAGTTAAACGCTAACTTCTAGACCTTTTGTACTTTAATATATCCGAATTAAAAATATATGTCCTAGTTAAACGCTAACTTCTAGACCTTTTGTACTTTAATATATCCGAATTAAAAATATATGTCCTAGTTAAACGCTAACTTCTAGACCTTTTGTACTTTAATATATCCGAATTAAAAATATATGTCCTAGTTAAACGCTAACTTCTAGACCTTTTGTACTTTAATATATCCGAATTAAAAATATATGTCCTAGTTAAACGCTAACTTCTAGACCTTTTGTACTTTAATATATCCGAATTAAAAATATATGTCCTAGTTAAACGCTAACTTCTAGACCTTTTGTACTTTAATATATCCGAATTAAAAATATATGTCCTAGTTAAACGCTAACTTCTAGACCTTTTGTACTTTAATATATCCGAATTAAAAATATATGTCCTAGTTAAACGCTAACTTCTAGACCTTTTGTACTTTAATATATCCGAATTAAAAATATATGTCCTAGTTAAACGCTAACTTCTAGACCTTTTGTACTTTAATATATCCGAATTAAAAATATATGTCCTAGTTAAACGCTAACTTCTAGACCTTTTGTACTTTAATATATCCGAATTAAAAATATATGTCCTAGTTAAACGCTAACTTCTAGACCTTTTGTACTTTAATATATCCGAATTAAAAATATATGTCCTAGTTAAACGCTAACTTCTAGACCTTTTGTACTTTAATATATCCGAATTAAAAATCTAAATTTCATTTCCCAATCATGGATTCGAACCAAGCCCCACAAAATATTAAGGTGAGAGAAGCCTGACTACTAAACCACTTAACCACCGATCACCAAAAGAAATTTTGAAGAAAATATAAATATTTCTTTCATTTTTCCGGCTTAGTGACAGAAGACCCAAGGACAGAAGACCCACAGATAGAAGACCCACAGAAAAAGACCCACAAGGGAAAATTTTTTATTAAAACTTAGAAGAGCAAGATTGGACAAAGTTACGATACAAAAATCAAACAACGTAAACCTATGGAAGGTCTGCGAGACGCTTGTGCAAAACCCCGCGCTTCGCGCGGGGTTTTGCGACACGCGTCTCGCAGGGAGTCAACGGTCGTTCGGTTCTGGGCTCGTAACATAGACCTATCCTAATATCGCTGCAGTGGGCATGCCTGGCATCCCCCTCAGCAGTAAAACTTCCACGGAGACCATAGGTAGGGAGCTAATATTAAAGGACAATAGAATAAAGATAAGAAAAATAGTTTTGTGTCTTTTGTCTGTGGGTCTTCTGTCTGTGGGTCTTCTGTCCTTGTGTCTTCTGTCTGTGGGTCTTCTGCGTCGACACACCTTTTTTTTTGAAAATTTAATGGCAAAGTACAATAGGGTTTTTTTTTAATAATATTTTTTCGTAATTTTTATTTTTTATTTTCGTAATTTTTTCCGATATTTTCGTAATCGTAATTAATTCGTAACGTCGTAATTCGTAATCACGACGCAACTCTGCCGCGCACTCGTTAGGCTTTTATTTAAGTCAATTAATTTTATATTTTTATTCATTAATTGGCTAATAAATTATTGGTTCTACTTGACTTTATGAGTCCAATCAAACTTTATGAGTCCATTCAAAAAATAATAGGATTTTCCTTTGTGTTGCAAAGTAGGGATATGGTTTCAAAACATTTCTTCATATTCGGGCTTACGCCTACTGGGTCTGGGGCCGTTTCTTATCCTATTCCTCGAAATTTTTGAAAGTTAAGACCGTTTTTCTAAAAGGCATATGAGAAAATTTGGGAAGCTTATAGAGGATTCGGAACTCATATTCTCTCAGGGGACACATATTCTATTTTTAGGGCATATATTCTTTGAAGGGACGCTTATACTTTGATAGGACGCATAAAGGTTCATGGGACGCATAAAAGTTCATGGGACGTATAGAAGTTCATGGGACGCATAAAAGTTCATGGGACGCATAAAAGTTCATGGGACGCATAGAAGTTCATGGGACGCGTAAAAGTTTATGGGACGCATAGAAGTTTATGGGACGTAGAGCCAACAATTTACATATTAAATATCTCTTGATAAATAATAAAATTTTTTTTTGTAAATTTTCTAGTTAACAACTTTAATCATTCAAAATGTCAAATTCATTTAACCTTTTCCTCATTTTAACATTTATTCAAATTTTCACTTCATTTTCAAGCGGAGGTGCATCTTCAAGTTCTGGAAATGTGCCTAAGCGACGAAAGCTTCTTTTAGAATTGATTAAAGAATGTAGTTCGGAAAAACTTGCTAAGGAGTACATTGAATACGAGGAGTGTTTAAATATGGTGAATAATGCTAGTACTCCAGAACATTTTTCTAACATTCTTGGAAAGGTTTAGTTGATTTGTCATTTTATAGTATACATAGGCGTTACAAGACTAAAGGTACTGTATTTCCTATATTAGAGCTTCACCCTCTATCTGTTAGAGCCCAACCTGAAATAGACCCACACCTTGGAGGATGGTTGAAAAATAGAGCCCCTTGGGGCTCTAATATAGATGGGGCTCTAATAGCCCATGGGGCTCTAATATAGAGCCCCATGGGGCTCTAATATCTGATCTCAGCATTTTTCATGAAGATGAAAATTAGTCGAGATAATCCGGATCTATCGGATATACCAAATCCCATAATTTCGGAAAAATTTTTTGGAAAAAAAATTTCTCGGCCAATTTTTATTTTCATGAAAAATGCAGAAATATGTCAACTGAGATACAGATAGAGCTTTCGATTGATATATAGAACGTATTTTTTGAATGAAAAATTAAGAATTAAAAAAAAATTTCTAGTGCTTCCATACTTTTTTCCACCACTGTATAAAAATATAAATGTGCCTAAGCGATTAATTTTTAATTAATTTTTAATTAAGACAAAATAACGTATTCATTTAAATTGCTTATTTTAGTATCATATGATCCTAAAAACGGTAAAACATTTGCAAGAAAATCAACTAAAAAAGGAACTAAATAAAATCGTTTATGCCAAAGAACCTATTGTTGAAATCGGAAAATTTAGTGAAAATGAAATTGATAGAATTGAACGTAAAGTCAGATTAGATTGCTTTGTTAGTTCAATAATTTTTCTTTTGCCAAAATTATGTTATTAATATGAAATGCTTGAAAATTGGAACTTTTCTTTAGCTATTTTAAATTTATTAAGTAAATACTAGGGTTTTTGGCACTACTTAAAATGAGGGTTCACTACCAGTAACAAAACCGGTATCCCCGGTTTTAGGGTATCCGGTTTTCGGTTTTTAGTTTTAGAAAATACCGGTTTTATTTTAGGGGGATTTTTAATAAAATCACTCATTTTTAGAAGTTTTCGGTTTTTGAAATTTTGTAAAAACGTTTAACTTTGGCA
This sequence comes from Meloidogyne arenaria, assembly GCA_036172955.1. Taxonomy (NCBI): domain Eukaryota; kingdom Metazoa; phylum Nematoda; class Chromadorea; order Rhabditida; family Meloidogynidae; genus Meloidogyne; species Meloidogyne arenaria. The sequence goes on from JARQAB010000018.1 coordinate 684,278, forward strand.
AAAAATATCAAAATTTTTGAAAAACCTATAATAAATACCTATTTGTTTTCATGACCAATTACATATGTAACTGCTGTCTTGAGTCTGCTGTTTCGACACCTGGACTTTTTGGTATTGTTCTTATTCCATCGTAGTTGGTGGGGGGGGGGGGGGGTGGTTCAGGGTTTCGGGTTTTAACCCTTAAATCCTGCACTGTACAGTTTAAAGAAATCAAACCAGATTTTTTTCTTTCAACCGAACCAGGCAGTTTAAAATTTCTAAACTAATAATTGTTAAATTATTCATTTAACTTCTAATCTCATTCAAGGACAAAATGGAAGAGATCGTATATAACAAAGCTATAAATAAAGGGCAAACAGAATGTATAATATGTAAGGAAACATTTATAGAAGATGAAGAAAATATTCATATTACCGAATGTGGACATTACTTCCATTGGGATTGTATTAAGGAATGGCGAAAAAAAAAGAATTTGTGTCCATTGTGTCTTAGGGAACTGAAAACATTTTGGCCTAAAGAAGTTGAAAAATTAAATAAGAAAATGAAAAATAGTGGCTTGGTTAAGGTCGGTATTGAAGAAATGTTTAAATTAAAGTAAACTAAGTTCTTTCCGATTATTGTGACAAAAGTCTGCAAATTTAATATTATAGTCTAGGATAGCTTTCCTGCTGATTTTTCTCTTTTATTTCCCTTTCGAATAAATTATAAAAATTCAAGTATTGTTGAATTAAAAACAGTATAATTTGTAAAAGGGAATCTGACTTCCCGATGCCTAGAAATTAATGTTATAATTGATATGCTACAGGGAAATATAGAGAAATTGAAGAAGGAAGATTTGACCATTCTGCACAAAAATCAGTCCGTAAAAAAGTCCGGAAAAAAGGGGTAAGGATAACAGAAAAGTACCTATCAAAAATATTTAATTATAAAAGCTCATAATTATTAGTATCGGAAGGGCATGAGGACATGTAACGTTAGAAAGTTTTTCTATAGAAAAAAGTAAAATATATAGAAAAATCTTCAGGTGGTCTAATCAGCAGGTAAATAAATGATAGTTGAATGAAGAACTTAAAGGAAAAGTTGCAAGTGTCCAGGAGACTAAAAAATTGCGGAATGGTTAAAAGGCTAAAATAAAGTAAGAGCGAGGTAAGAGTTTAATTTCGGGCAGGCTTCGATCCTGCGACCTCCTGGCAGTTAAATATTGCTAGGCGCTTTCGCTCACTACGTACATGTGCTCTACCAAATGAGCTACCTGAACTCTGCTTTCACCTTCTTTTTTAATAGATCTTAAACCCCCGCCCGGTGAGCGTTTTAAATGCTAGCCAGCTGGATCTTTATCATCCTTATAATATGAAAATGTCATTTTATTAGAGATATAGTTTGATTTCTTAAAATGCATAAGATGCAGGTTGGATGTTTCAATTAACCTAAAACATGCTTCAAATTAGTTTAAACTTGCTTCTGATTTTTTAAGAATGTTTCTGAGTCCTAAATTACTTGCTTAACATTTCCGAAATCTATTTCAAGTAAAACCTATCAGAAAGTGAAAGCAGCGACCTGTAGCTTAGTCGGCAGAGCACACATCATCTGTACACTTTTTAACCGAATGAGCCTAGAAATTAATTTCTAAGTTATTGGAGAATTAATGCGTGCTTAGGGGTTAAATTTACTTTTCACTTTTATTACATGTTTCACTTTTCAAAAAAAAAATTTTCTTATTCTAGATGATGGAAATAATTGCTTGTTTACGCAATGGTGTTAGACGTGAAATTGTCGAAAAAATGTTGGAAATTAATTTTTTACCAAAAGAATTTAGACATCCTATGGGTACTTTTACTAATTTTGTTTCTACTGAGATGAAAGAGAATTATTTATTATTGACTTTTTATAGACAAAGAGGAAAAAAAGAGATTTTTATTTTCATATATTTTCAAAAAATGTTTTTTTAATTTTATTTAAGTTTGATAATTAAATCTATAAACTTTCCAAAATTGATACAACTATGCGTTTATGTCACAGAATAAAAATTAATTTTTGAAAATATTTTTCAGTGTTTTTAGCAATTTTCAGAGACCAGATTTAGATTTTTCTTGTACCTACAGGGGCGAAGGGAGAGAGTAGTCCCGATTGTCAAACGAAAAAATGCCAGTTAATATAGTGTATGACTCGAAGAGCTTGGAAAATAGACCTGAATTCATGGAAAATAGACCTGAATGGACCTACCAAAATATATGAACCACAAAAGAAAAAATAAGAATCGACGGGGTAAAATAAGAATAGAAAATAAGAATAGATTTTCTAATTTTAAAAAAATTAAAAATTAAATTATTAGTAATTTATTTTTAACTAATAATTTTAATTAAGTAATTTAATTTTAATTCTTAAAATAAAAAAAAAATTAAAATTTTTAATTTTCTAACTAGGGTTGTCGGTTAGGATTGTCGGTTAAACCGAAGATTTTCGGTTCGGTTTATCGGTTCGGTTTCGGTTAACCGATGAATCTGGTAAAACCGACAAGCCTATTTCTAACACAAAATTTAAACTTTAGTAAATATTAATTAATATTTATTTATTCTTACTAATGTTTTTAATGCTTATTTATGTGATTAGTAAGTAATTTACGCTTAAATATATATTGTTTGTGTATGATAGAAGGAAATATAATGATAAATTTTAAAAACCAAGTTTATAAAAAATGAATAATCACTCTTTTTAAACAATAAATTAACATAAAAAATTGTTATTGATAAAATTTTAATTATTTTTTAAACTTTTCTCGATGTTATTTATCCACGTTCGTCATAAAAAAATTTTTTTTGAATCTTAAAAAAATCAAAAATTCATTCCAACAAAAACAAAATTTTAAGTATTTAAACAAGTTGATAATTAAGAGATTTTAAAACATTTTCATTTCCTCAAGTTTAACTAATCCTACCCGATATTAATTAAAATAAAATAATGCGTGGATTAATTTCTTTGTGTTTGTGTATCTTTCTAATTAACCAACTGTTATTTGAGACAGGTTTTTCTAAATATAAAATTAATTTTAAATTTAAATTATGTCTAAAAATTATAGCAAAAGATAGTTTTATTAATTAATTAAAATTGAGGACATTACAAAGACATGAATATTTTTGGACAGTTCAGCTGAGTCCCGTCTCAACTGAGTCCTGGCCCTATAGCCAGCACCTCTATAGCTCAAGTCGGGTTGATAATTTTTAATGATAACATTTGATAGAGCATTAGATTGACTACATGATACCAAAAAATCAAAATTTTCGACCGATTTGTAAAAAAGTTATGATCTAAAAACTAACTATTTCAAAAAAATCTGATTTTTCGGCACTTTATCGATCATAACTTTTTTACCAGCCTGTCAGAAATTTTGATTTTTTGGTATATTGTAGCCTATTTAATGCCCTAACGAATGGTATCATGATCAAAAAAGATTGACCATCACTTCAAAAGTTATAGGGTCCGGGACTCAGTTGAGTCGGGACTCAACTGAGTTGTACCGGAGTATATTTATTTAATCATTTTTAGTCATAAATTTGATTTTAATTTAAAAAGGTTTTTAATATTGCCAATTTTTTCTAAATTTATATTTAATCAAAAATGAATGAAATTTTAAGCGACATTAATTAAAAAAACAAGCAATTTATTCTTCGCCTTAATGACCTTTTACCTTTAAAATATTATTATTAATTTTTCAAATTTAATTTTCATAGAGACTTAAAATTACTACAACACCACATTCTAATTGTTATACTTAACAAAAATTTTTTTAATTTTTAGCTGATGCTGCCAGATGTCCCGGTGGTTATAACACGGGGAAAGGTTTGATAATTTTACTAATCCATTAAAAAATTAAATGGATTATTTTAATTCTAAAAAAATTTTGATAATTTTTGTTTTCAGCCTGTAGAGGACTTGGTGGTAACAATCCGCCAGAGTGTAGAGACTATATTGGACCTGACAGAGTTGGTGGGAGATTTGTAAAATACACAAGATGTAAACATATTATTGTGAGTGGGATAGGCTCTTCTTGGTGTTGTCCTCCTCCTTAATAATATTTGGGCAGATATCAAAAGTCTAACAAAATGATAATTTGAATTAAAAGAGAAATTTAAAAAAAGAAGAAAAATTCAAAGCAAAATAGAATTTAAAAAAATTTTTAAAAAATTTTTAAATTTTTTTAACAAATAAATAATAAAAATGTGTAATAGAGAATATCAATGTTTTCAATAAAAAATAGAAAGTGCCCTTTAAAACTGGATATATACTATATGTATATACAGTGTGTTAAGAAATAATAAGACACCCTAATTTTTTTCTATTTCATTATGCTCCAACAGTCGGATTTTATTCAAATTCTCAAATTCTTTTACTCTTCTGTGTAAACAAATAAACAGTTCAACCCTTGTATCATTCTGAAAATCCAAAAAATTTAATGTTAAACCATAAATAAATGTAAATAAACACATTGATCCTTTTAAGCACACGTTCAACTCTTCTATGAAAACGTTTTTCCCTTGAATTTCGATATTCCCAAAAATAAATAACAACTTAGTAAATTGGAATTACCTATTTTATCGATTAATTCCCCACCCTCGAATAATTCCCAACTTTCAATTAATTCCACATGCCAGGGATAATTTGAAATAATAATTCCCCACTCTCGAATACCCTAATACACGTTCAAATTGTAAAACTCGAATAATTCCCCACCCTATAATTCCCCATGCCACGGATGGGTAAAGAAATAATTCCTCAGTGGAATTAATCAAGTAAATACGGTATTTTAGATTATTCGAAAACATCAACCCTAATAAAATTGACAGAATAGATCGATAAAGTTATAAGAAACGCTTAAAATTAACTATCCTTTCATATTTGAAAAAATTCAATCATAAAAAGGGGGGCCATTCTATTAGAGAGGGCCATTCAAAATCTGCATCAAACATCCCCAAGCACCAAGCAAGTAAATGCATCACAGAAAATTATGCTGCTTCCCTCTGTCCCAATCTGGAGCTCAGAGATCACAACATAAAAATAATGTAAATGAATACTTGAAAGATACGCCGACTCTATCCGTTTCCACCTCACCGGTTTCACGTCCTCTTTAACTCTCTCTTCAAAGTGCTTTGCAACTTTCCTTCACAGTACTTGTTTGCTATCGGTCTCGTGGCAATATTGAGTCTTAGATGAAGTTTACCACCGACTTTGGGCTGCGATCCCAAACAACCCGACTCTAAAGCACGCAAATATCGATCAATTATCTCAATGTACAGGACTTGCACCTTCTGTGGAACCCCTGTCAAGAGGACTTGTTTGAGATAAAAGATCAAAGATTACGGCTTATACGCTACACCTCATAATGCCTGAGGCAAAATGATTTAGCGATGGACATTTCCCTGTTCACTCGCCGTTACTGGGGGAATCCTGTTTAGTTTCTTTTCCTCCGCTTACTGATATGCTTAAGTTCAGCGGGTGCTCTCGACTGAGTTCAGGTCAAAATTGTTTGATTTTTGTAGTTAGATTCATACAATTAGGATAAACAACAATCCTCTTAAAATATAAAGCATCAATAGCAATATAGAAATAAAAGCTCTCGCTTTAAAAGAAAATGACCCTGAACCAGACGTAGCAAAGAGTTTGACCCCAATGCGGCAATATGCGTTCAAAACTTTTGTGCTCAAGGTTTCTGCAGTTCGCACAAATTATCGCAGTTTGCTGCGTTCTTCATCGATCCACGAGCCGAGTGATCCACCGATAAAGCTAGAAATTTTGTTTTTTTTATAAAATATAGAGAAAAAAGATTGCTGGCGTCCTCACTTAAGAGGCTCATTAAGTCTTAAACTCGGTAATTAGAGTCCTAACATGTCACCACATATACAGCCACGGACGTTCACAACTGTATCAGCAACACATAGACACCAGCGACAGCCGTTTCACAGCGATTATTTCATTGCGAATTCAAATTTGAACATCACATAAAGTAATGATCCAGCACATGAATATTTTTGGACAGTTCAGCTGAGTCCCGTCTCAACTGAGTCCTGGCCCTATAGCCAGCACCTCTATAGCTCAAGTCGGGTTGATAATTTTTAATGATAACATTTGATAGAGCATTAGATTGACTACATGATACCAAAAAATCAAAATTTTCGACCGATTTGTAAAAAAGTTATGATCTAAAAACTAACTATTTCAAAAAAATCTGATTTTTCGGCACTTTATCGATCATAACTTTTTTACCAGCCTGTCAGAAATTTTGATTTTTTGGTATATTGTAGCCTATTTAATGCCCTAACGAATGGTATCATGATCAAAAAAGATTGACCATCACTTCAAAAGTTATAGGGTCCGGGACTCAGTTGAGTCGGGACTCAACTGAGTTGTACCGGAGTATATTTATTTAATCATTTTTAGTCATAAATTTGATTTTAATTTAAAAAGGTTTTTAATATTGCCAATTTTTTCTAAATTTATATTTAATCAAAAATGAATGAAATTTTAAGCGACATTAATTAAAAAAACAAGCAATTTATTCTTCGCCTTA